>LIEC01011865.1:213067-247789 GCA_001925005.1 Drosera capensis
CCCCCCCCCCCCCCCCCCACCAAACTCAACTTCTATCCCCAGAAAAGCGAACGCCATCACATTCATCCTCCTCATCATCAACACTATACATACAGCTTCGATTCCCAAATCTACTACTGATTGTCGGCTCTGATGTCGAAGCAGACGTACCGAGTATGTTTCTGTTGCCGCCGCCGGTTCAAGCTCGCGGCATCGGAGGCGCCGGAGGAGATCAAGACCTTATTCAACACCTACGCCGACGGCAACAACGGCGTCATGACGGCGCAGAACCTGCACCGGTTCCTGGTCGAGCAGCAGATGGAGGAGACGGCGACGATTGGGGACGCGATGGCGATTATCGATGGGTTGAAGCATCCGCATGTGTTTATCAGGGGCGGATTGAATGTGGAGGCGTTTTTTAAGTACTTGTTTGGGGATATGAATCCTGCGATCAGGAGCGATTTAGGGGTATTTGAACCAAGGAATTTGTTGTGTGATTAATTGATTTGTGGTGTTTGAGATTTGGTTTGGGGTGTGATGTGAGTTGGGAAACAATCTCTCTGTTTTTTGTTCTGGGGTAACACTTCATAAGCAAAGATACGGGAAACCTGGGTCGTTAGTGTGTTAAGATGCGATATAATTGATTCATCGTTTGTTAGCTTGATATGGTCATTTGTGCTGCTTTGGTACTCTTTGCTGCTGAAATGGGGAATACGTTTGATCACACATATAGCGACAGTGATCACACATATAGCGATAGTTACGTGTTTGTGGTCAATGTGCCGTTTTGAGGAATAGAATCTATGAATTGAGAGTAGTAATTTCTTCTGTCAGTTAAGATGAAGCTATTTTTTTGGCAGCGGATGCATTGTTTGTTACTATTATATGTAGCCTTCTTTATGTGCTGCCCAAGTATGTCTCTTGCTACAGGTTTGCTTTCATCGGTTAGATTCTTAATCATGGAAAGATTAATATGGCGTAACTGATTGAACTTGAGCTTTGTCGTTTCTTGATAATGTATCCTGGTTTTCCTAGTGGGCATTGTTTGCTGTGGAAATCAATCTTTTCTTACAGAATTGTAGGGTACCTTGCTCACATGATGAAACTTTCTTTTTAACAAAGGGTCTTGCTTTGTTTGGTAAAATGATTTCTGGATGTGAACAAGTTAAAATGACACTGGATGGGTGGGCTACTTGTTACAGCAATAAAGCTCTCTTACTCTCAACGAGTTCGATTAATTGAGTTGCCAATTTAGATGCTCGAGTGTGACTGCACCTGATCGTGCAAAGTCCACAGCTCCATAGTTGCATTCATGAGTTTACTGCTGGGATCGTTAAACCCAAACCTAAACTAAAACAGGTTTCAGCCAGACCAAAACTGAAGTATACTTTGTGATCATTTGCCTTCTAATGTTTACTGTATTATACTCCGATAATAGATCACACCTTGTAATGTACTTCAAATCATATGCATAAAAGCACGAGTGGGATACATAAGGATTGTTAAGTAGAATCTCGCACGGTGGAATTCATTAGCTACGATGCTGGTTCAACTATCACTGGTCATGCTTTTGACTCTTGCTCTCTAGTTGCTGACTGTTAGTTTATGTTTTCAGGTACATCATGATATGACTGCCCCATTGTCTCATTATTTCATATATACTGGGCATAACTCTTACCTAACTGGCAACCAGTTAAGCAGCGATTGCAGTGATATTCCCATCATACATGCACTACAAAGAGGAGTTAGAGTGATTGAGTTGGATATATGGCCCAATTCCACGAAGGACAACATTAACGTCCTCCATGGAAGGTTTAGCCTTTTTTGTGCGTCTGCTCTTTTGGCCTTTATTTAGCTTTTCACATCATTGTTACTGGGCTGTATCTTAATTGTATGTTGCATTCGCGGTATGCAAGACGTTTGCTATCGAGATACAGTTATTTTCTGTGGGTCTCCTGTGAAGCTTAAGATTTCAAAAATTGGGTTAGAGTTTAGAGGTCACATTTTTAAATTTTGCAGCCATTCACATCCTTGTACATTAATGAGAAGGGGGAAATTAAAATCAACAATGTCTCAGGTCCATGAAGCAATAGCATGAACATCTTATGGGTTTTCACTGTCCTCGGCTTCAACCTTTCTTGTTGTGTAACTCTACTCATTTCAGAAGCATGGAAGGATGACATTTGCTTAAATCAAAAGCGTTGCATGCCAATTGTATCTTTCCTCCTTCATTGTCAAATTTGTGATAATGCCAAATAAGGAATTATTGCTTCCTGAAATACCTTGTTACTTGCAAAGGGAAAGCTGAACCAAGCGAAAGGTCAAGGGTAAACTTGCCATTAGGTGCTCGAATTTTTTTATTTTTTTTAAATAATAACTATGGAATGTGAACAATTCCTATTGCTGTCAGATGATATATGTGGCTACCAGTCACTTTAGTACATCGATATTTGCTATGCGTTTTTACTTCATTGAATATCCTATCTGATGGATCGAGTTTCTTTATCAGGACCCTGACTACTCCGGTTGAACTAATTAAATGCCTAAGATCCATTAAGGAGTATGCCTTTGCTGCATCAGATTATCCTGTTGTCATCACTCTTGAAGACCACCTTACTCCAGATCTCCAGGCTAAAGTTGCCCAGATGCTTATTGACACGTTCGGGGACATGCTATTTTTGCCTGGTTCAGAAACATTTCAGAGACTACCATCTCCAGAGAAATTGAAGAATCGGATTATTATATCAACCAAGCCACCAAAAGAGTACCTTGAAGCCAAAGATGTGAAGCACAAGGACGATTCTCAAGGCGGGAAGGATTCAGCAGAGGAAGAAGCTTGGGGAAAAGAAGTTTCTAATCTTAAGAGTCATGATTCGTGTGATGATAAGGTGCATAGGTTGTAGGACTATTAATTGCAGATTTAGAAGTCTCTCTTGATTGAGTTCCTTCATTGCTTATCAGTGGCATCTTGGCATATATTTAGAATAATTACTTGGATGAAGAAGAGAATGAGGAAGAGACTGACGTTGATGATGCCGATACCAAGTCACTGCAACATGTGGCACCAGAATACAAGCGTCTGATCGCCATTCATGCAGGGAAACCCAAGGGTGAGCTAAAGGATGCTCTGAAGGTGGATCCTGAGAAAGTAAGGCGTCTTAGCTTGAGCGAGCAACAGCTTCGGAACCTCGCTGTTCATCATGGGGTTGATATGGTTAGGTATGTTACATATTGCCGAGAGCCAACTTTTTCTTTGCAGGATCAGTTCAATTCAGTTCTCTGCTTGCTTAACTTAATGGTTTTTATGAATGCTTTTGCTTCTAAATATGTAGAATCTTAGTTTTTTTTTTCACTCTTATTGTCATTTTTTTATATGTTGCTTATCTAAGTTACTCTTCTAGCCTGCCTTCTGTTGCTCTTTTCTAAACATGCCACATCTGTTTTAACATGTCTAATGCATCGAGGAAAATACTAGATTTCTGGAGAACCTGGATTGCGAAGTGCTAAATTGCTCTTTGCAGTGTCCTGCATGATAGCAACTTGTTATAGAACAACAATGACCATCAATTATCTCTGTGGACACACTTCCCTGAAGATCTGTGCCTACTGGTCGCCATGCTGTTTTTCCAAACATTAGTATCCATTATCCCTTTGCCTTCTCAGGTGATCCTATGTTGTTGAAGACGTGAAGTTAGTAGCCACTTATAGATAGAATAACTAAATCAATTGGTTTTACGGTTAACAAAGTCTCAAAGTTAAATTTCTTGTTTCGGCTGAACTTTAAGGTCATATGCTCACATATGAAACAAGAGGTAAACTTGGTTCTTGATATCTATTTCTTGAGATTCATGAACTTGAGTTGTTCCCATCACTGGCCTCATGTTCTTGACACTTTTTGAGACAACCGAGACCAACTTAGTGTTATTTCCACCAAGTTGGAGTTAACTACATGACTTTGCATTGCATCATTATTGTGGTTGAGTCAGGTACTCTATTGTGTATCTAACTTGAGATTCATTCAAAGGATTGACTAGAATGGTTTAGGTATGTATAATTCTTTGTAATGGTGAGCAAATATGATAAGGTAGATTTTTCTGGTGCAGCAATGTCCAGCGTTCCTTTAGCCTTAATTGATGATATGTGTCTTCTTGGATAGTTCATGAATATCTGATGATGCTAGATGATTGAGTGTATGCCACAATCCTCAACGGACTTTATATATTGTTGCATTAGGTTTACTCAGCAGAACATGCTGAGGATATATCCGAAGGGAACTCGCATCAACTCTTCGAATTATAACCCTCTGATTGGATGGTTGCATGGAGCTCAGATGGTTGCATTTAACATGCAGGTATGCCTCAAAATCTGTCTCCTCTATTGATCCATATTTCGAACTGCTGTTGGAGAGTTAATTGGATTGCAGGGATATGGAAGATCATTGTGGCTGATGCAAGGAATGTTTAGAGCAAATGGCGGATGTGGGTATGTGAAGAAACCTGAGTTTCTCTTGAAGTGCGGCCCTAATAATGAGGTCTTTGATCCCAAATCTGAACTACCTGTCGAGAAAACTTTGAAGGTAAGTGTGCTGTGTACGGTTAGCCTGCAATTCTGTGTTTACCCAACTTGGTTTGTGGCATTGATGAAAACAAGCAACTAATCGGTAATTGCATTTTGCTGCTGTAGGTAACGGTTTATATGGGAGAAGGATGGTACTATGATTTCAAACACACTCATTTTGATGCATATTCCCCTCCAGATTTTTACGTGAGGGTAAGCACACCTTGCTCTTTTTTTTAAAACCATCCGCTCAAAGGTGGAAGTTATTTTGAGTATTGTATGTGGATTGGCAAGAAAAGAAGTGAAAAGAAAAATGGAAAGAGCAGAAGAGGGAGGAAACCTTAATGGGAGAAAAGAGGGGCAAAAGGGATATGAAAGCAGTTATCATTTGCAAAGTTCCCAATTGTCTCAACCTAGCGACAATCGCATTCCTCATTTTTAAGTTTTGAGTAATTTCAAATGCATGGTGATAGAGCCCGTCGCAAGGTGCTACAAATTAAAATCTCTGCTCTGCTCCATACTACATAATTATAATGTAGTAGTGTACGAGTCGATCCCACAGAAAACGATCTTTTTAGATTTTATGAATTAAATCGTTGATCTGTCAATTTTCTGTAAAATAGGGGTGTTAATAAGAACAAAAACTAAAGAAAACAATGAAAGTAAATATATGTAGACCAATTGAAAATTTTTTCTTGAGATTTAATCAAGTTTGATAAAAGCGTATGGTCTTTGTGATTTTCACTTATCATGGATTTTAATCATCGACTAAGGATTTTTATTTCATGTTCTATTATGATAAGTATTAATAATTATGTTAGATAAAAAAAAAGTTGCCGATATAGCTATTGATTACCATAAATCATGATATAACCAAATTTACTCTATCCAAATAAGAATGTAACACAGACTAAATATGTCACATTATGAATATTTTTCGAGCACTTCACAATAATGACCTAACACATATTAGTGTCTTATACCCATTTTGATGTGATCATAGGTTAACCAAAAGAGAATGTCATTAACCTATGAAGTCGTTACAAACATCAATTATAATTAGATGGCCAATCCAAATACAATACGCAAGTAATTATTGATAATTTCAACGCATGAAATGATACCATAAACAATGAACATGAAACTATCAAAAATCGAGATTAAGTCTCATAAAATCTATGACTAAGTTACAATGAATAAGTCATACTTAAATTTACGCTATCAATGTCACAATACGAAACAAACAATTCATGCTAAACGCATAGAAAATCATCTCAAATTATGACTATAAAAAGTTCAGAGATACAAAATCTTAAACCAATAAAATTGGTCTATACATAGGAAGGACGATGATATCTTCAATAGATGGAATTACATGGCGTCAATCTTGTTGTGATCCATAAAGACCGTCGTCTCAATCTGAGACGACGGTCTTTAACTCTCCGAAAAACCTTCGTAGAACTGAGAATAAATCCTGTTTTTTCGAACTTCCAATTTATTGTTATTGGACGTGTATATTTATGGGGAAAACAAAAGCTAACAAATTCCCCTAAAAATAGATAAACATAACAACTAGATCTTGTAGGGCGCATGACCCGTGCCTTGTGCACACGGCCTGTGCGTTGTGTTGTTTGCCCATGCTCAAGAGCTTGAGAAACTCCTGTTGCACAGTCTGTGCCTTGTGTGCACAGCCCATGTCTGCTACAAAACATATAAACTTCGATTTGTATCTCCCAATAAAGTGCAAATACGTTCCACAAACTTAGAGATCAACAGAAAACTTCATAAAACAGTCTCAAACTTCTCATAATCAACTCATCCTCAAAAAACACTTTCAATTCTTCATTGTCGCAATGAAAATAAGAGATTCTGAAGTATTGACGTTCAATATAACAAAAAGAAACAAAACAATATGAAATGACACTAAAACTAGCACAAACAAACGATTTTGAGTAACAAAATGATGTTTCACACACATCAAGTGGTAAACCCTTGACATCGGTCCAGTTGCGATGATTATCAACTCTAAAATGAAGCCTGACATACTGGGCTTGTTTTTGATTGTTTTTTTGACACCTTTAGTATTATTTATATTTCCTTTTCATCAGCATGAGCTAGGTTTATGCTAATCATAACAGCGGGCATTTTGTCATTCACCTTTTCAGCTTGGAATTGCTGGAGTCTCATGTGATACTGTGATGAAGAAAACAAAGGCATTGGAGGACAACTGGATACCAGCTTGGAACGAGGAGTTTGAGTTCCCATTGACCGTTCCAGAGCTTGCTCTGCTACGGATAGAAGTTCACGAGTACGACATGTCTGAAAAGGACGACTTTGGAGGGCAGTCATGTTTACCTGTATGGGAGCTGAGGGAAGGGATCCGTGCAGTCACGCTTCATGACCGCAAGGGGGATAAGTACAAGTCCGTGAAGCTGCTCATGCGCTTCCAGTTTGTATGATGCAAATATGCAGTCACAATGTGCTTGGCTGTACTGCCATTGGTTTTGCATGGCACTTATGCGTGTATTTAATGTGTATATTTGTGCTTTTGTCAAAAAAAAAAAAAAAAAGCGTATATTTGTGGTTGTACAATAAACCAAGAGCCAAGAATCATTTATTCCACGGCTTGTATACTGTGGAGTAAATGTTATTGATTTTCCACGATTCTGTATTCATGAATCTTCGACCCAGTATATTTGTATGATGTATGATGCATGATGTATTTATGTTAGTGGTGTTCCAACTGCTTGAGCGCGTATTTGATATGATTGGTCAATTGTGTATATGTATTTGCTTAAACCTTTAGTCGCTCACTTCAATCTTTTTTTATATGAGTGTTTTTATTTCGTTGTAGAGACAACCGTGTTATGTACATTAACTTTCAGTGCTACAAATACTTTTCTTAACCTTCGCCAGTGCCATTTTTCCTGTAGTGTAAAGAATGCTGAATGAAAGTTGAAATAACGTTTTTTTTTATACTACACGAAGGAGCATCCAGCATTTCTTGGAAAAACAAATGATGTAACTCTTCTCAATACGTCAATCGCAAATATAGGTCTGGTCGACATTGCACATTGGCGATGAACCGATTGGACAAACATGACATTGACAAACATACAATCAACAACGAACCACAAATATCACTTCGCAACTTACAGCATGTTGCCTCAAGCACCCCGATCGGCACTGGTGATATCGTCACCCTCGATCTTCAAAATTATTCATCCAATAACACAACGCCATGGCTTGAAATCTTAGCTTCCTCATGTACATGGCACACACGATCTATCCTCAAACGGAACAGATGACAGCATGGAAAACATATTCACTTTCTTATTCACTCCAAACCTGGGATATTGAGGTGATCAAACGAACTGAAACCTTGCAAGCAGCCTAACAGACTGCAGTTTTTCTCCTTTCTTATCAAATAGTGGAACGGCCCGGATACCACGTTTCAGTTCCAACACTGGCAGACATGTTTGGCCTCCAAAATCGTCCTTCTCTGACATGTCGTATTCCCTAATTTCGATTCGAAGTAACGCAAGCTCGGGAACAGTCAGAGGGAAGGAAAACTCTTGATCCCAAACGGGTGACCAGTCATCTTCTATTATCTTGGTTTTGTTTTTGGCACAGTCTGCTGGGACACCAACGATGTATAGCTGCAACCAGACAAGTACATGATTAAGTACTCCACTGATACAACATCTCAAAAACTCGAAAATATCTTGTAGAACTTTCGCCATTTTGATGTAACGGACAACATATTTCTTTATAACACGGAAGCACTTAAAACTTGGACTAACTTTGCTATTGCTTTTTTCCCCCTACTTATATCATCAAGTCGCAGCTTACCTTTACATAGAAATCTGGTGGAGAGTATGAGTCAAAGTGTGTTTTGCTGAAATCCATCCGCCATCCATCGCCCATGTATACACTAATCTATTCATCCAAGGAGTTAGAACGAGATGGTAGCAAAAACAGGTTACAACAAGCTAATTTTATTACCTTAAGAGTCGTCTTCACTGGTAGAGAAGCTTTAGGATCAAACACCTCATCATGTGGACCTTTCGATATTAAAAAGTCTGGCTTCTTAACATACCCGCATCCGCCATTTGATCTGAACATCCCATGCATTAACCATAAAGATTTCCCATATCCCTGATATTAAGATACATATGATCAATGGGAAAACTCTTTCCTCATAAAATAATCACAAAAAAACATGAAGGCAATATACTAAGAAAAGAATGAATGCTTGGTCGCGGAGTAGTAAACTAACCTGCATGTTGAAGGCTACCATTTGAGCACCATGAGACCAAGCAACCATAGGCTTGTAATTCGAAGATCCGATTCGACTGCCTTTCGGGTAAACTCTGAGGATGTTTTTTTGTGTGAACCTTAATATATGGTACAACACTCTTTAAGCTAAGACTAAACCTTAAAGAGAAATGATAGAAATAGAGTCATATTATGATGTGCTGAAAAGAACAATACCTTACAACGTCTCTTCCATAACTCGTGGTTGCCTTCTCAAGAGACTGCTCGCTCAAACTAAGGCGTCTAAATTTGTCAATACCAATCTCAAGTGCCTCCTTTAGTCCATTTTTCGGCTTTCCCGCCCTTATTGCTATCAGTCTCTTGTATTCTGGTGGTGCAACGGGGCATGACTTACAATCTGACAAAGCGGGATCATGGTCTTCATCGTCCAGTTCACTATCACTAAGTTCCGGGGTTTCCTTCCCTTGTAGGTCATCTTCCAATGAACCATTCTTCGACTGCGAGGTGTTGGCCTTATCCTTGCTATCCTTGGCTCCCAGGTACTCTTTTGGTGGTTTAGTGGAAAGAATGATTTTAAATTTCAGCTGTTCGGGGGAAGGAAACTCTTCTAAGCTTTCCGACTCAGGGTAATATAGCAGCTCCGCAAATATTTGTGTTACCATCTAGGGGTCAAATTAAATTTTAGTTTCATCTACAGCTTGAATAAGAGCAGCCAATAATTGCATAGATGTCGGTCCACAGAGGGTATATATAGATGTGATACCTACCTTGGCAACTTTAGGTTGAAGGTCGGGAGTGAGGTGGTCTTCGAGCGTCATGATTACGGGATAAGAAGATGTAGCGAATGCATTCTCTTTTATAGACTTCAAGCATTTGATGAGAGGCACAGGTGTTGTCAGTGTCCTAAATTCGATAAACACACAGCGCCCTTGGTACATGCAGCTATTGTATAAATATAGAAAATGCTCAAGCAGAGATCAAACAAGTTTTGTACCTTCCATGGAGAACATTGATGTCATCTTTCGCAGAGTTAGGCCAAAGATCAAGCTCGATCACCCTGACGCCCCTTCGCAAGGCCTTAATGATGGGGACATCGCTGCAGTCGCTGTTGAGTTGGTTGCCTGTGAGGTAGGAGTTGTGACCTGTATATATGAAATAATGTTGCAATGGAGCAGTCATGTCATGGTGCACCTGAGGATACACAAGTCATTGGCTATATGTCAAAGTATAAAGTCTACAAAAGCATCTGACTCCATGCAAGTATCTCTACAGCATTTCCATCTCGCTAATTTTCCAAGAAATTCTCAGGAGTGAACATTCACCTCACTATGATTATCTTTCTTTATGGGGGGTAAGCATTAACCTTCAAATGCACTAGGCAAATCTTCTAGTGAATATCATCATTTGGTTCTTTATCCGGGTATGCACTTGGTAAGTCGTCTATACATGAAAAAATTATGTTCATAAACCCTTGAGATATAAACTGACCAGCAAGCACTTGTTGGTGAAACTAGCGTAATTCAATATGAATACAAAATCATTTCTGTCCCAGTATGATCAGTCAGATGATATAGAATGTGCCCAAACCGGTGATCTTCGTGTTTATATCCTGAAGGGTTGTTCGTTATATCCTGAAGGGTTGTTCGTTAATACCCTAAGCGATCTTCGTGTTACGAAAAGAGGATGAATAAATTCTTAAAGAGAGTTGAAATTACAGTGAGAAATCGGTCAACTTTAGACCGTATTTTATATATGTTCTCGTTATTAGAACATTGCAACTTTGGACTCTTTGTAAACTACGTTTGAAGTAGATAAATTTAGTAAGTTTAGTTTCTATTAATAGATTTCGGATGAATGAAATATTAATGTCTAAAATTGGTGATGTGTAATGTTGTTATATAGGAAAATAGGTACTATCCATATTGAAATTCTTATAAGGGTAGGTATCCCTCATAAGACTTAAGGATGAAAAAGGGGTAGGGGTCCCATGGGATACCCAATTTTATGGAAGGGGAGAGAACCTAGACATTGTCCAAGACAAATAAGTAGACACGCACCCGCTTGGCCGAGCTCGAATTGGATTCGCACGCGTATAGGTTGGCCCAACTGATAAATTATTTTAACTCAAAACCGTCTAGGTCCAGGCTCAATCCAGAAGCCCAGTCAAGCTCAATCAAGTCAAAAATAGAGTGGATAGTTACTAAACTGTCGCGTCTTTCCCTCCAAATCCATCTACTGTGTTTCCCTAAAAAAACAAGAGCCTTTCTAGCTTTGTAAATGCAGGCTTCCAGAGACTGCATTACACACACTAAATCCCAAGACAAACAAACAAACACGCGTCGGCTTGGCCCAGCTCGAATTGGAATGAATCGCGCGCGTATGTTAGCCCAATTGATAAATTATTTTTACTCAAGGACCGTCTAGGTCTAGGCCCAATCCAGAAACCCAGTCAAGCTCAGTGAAGTCAAAAATAGAGTGGACAGTTACTAAACTGTCGTGTCTTTCCCTCCAAATCCATCTACTGTGTTTCCCTCAAAAAACAAGAGCCGTTCTAGCTTTGTAAATGCAGGCTTCCAGAGATTGCATTACACACACTAAATCCCACATAATCTCCTCGGTTGTTGCATTCCTCGCTTTCTCTGGCGTCTATTGTTTCCTGCATCCAATGTTCGAGTCCAGTATGGAAGAGTTCAAAACACCAAAGGGTACGATATTTAATTTTATGGTCCCATGGGATACCCAATTTTATGGAAGGGGAGAGAACCTAGGCATTTGTCTAAGACAAACAAGCACGCACGCGCCGGCCTGGCTCAGCTCGAATTGGATTGAATCGTGCACCTGTAGGTTGGCCCAACTGATAACTTATTTTTACTCAAGGATCGTCTAGGTCCAGGCCCAATCGTGAAGCTCAGTCAAGTCAAAAATAGAGTGGACAGTTACTAAACTGTCACGTCTTTCCCTCCAAATCCATCTGCTGCGTTTCCCTCCAAAAGCAAGAGCCTTTCTAGCTTTATAAATACAGGCTTCCAGAGACTGCATTACACACACTGAATCCCACATAATCTCCTCAGTTGTTGCATTCCTCGCTTCCTCTGGCATCTATTGTTTCATGCATCCAGTGTTCGAGTCCAGTCTGGAAGAATTCAAAATACCAAAGGGTACGATATTCCTTCGAGTTTGGTGTGCTTCTGTTCGAAGATTTGTTTTAGTCATTATATCTTATGAGATAGATTGTGAGTAACCGATAACACCAGATTCACCTCGCCTTGACTAACTCTTTTGCTTCCTGTTTGTCATTTTGTTTTATGTGGACTAACCTACTAACACTTACAACGCCTCTAAATCTAAGGATCGTGTTCTTCGTGTTGCATTCTTCCTATTACAGATTTTTCTAACAAAGCATACAAAATTTCGCTGTGAGATATGTCAGACATCAATTTTTTGCTGCATAGACAAGAATTTATACTGCATATAATGAAATCATAGCCGGTCAATTGCTCAGCCTTCTTTTAACGTGCAAGGATGGAGCAACAGCAAACCTACACAATCGTGTCAAATAAATACAACGATTGGGAAGGTGGAGACACTCTATTTCATGAAGCCCTCAGGACCTGTTGCACCACCCCTAATCACGTGATTAGAAAAAAAAAAAGATTGCTTACAACCGAGCAAAGATTTCTTTACATTGGAAAAAACTTAAGTCCAAATATCATAATCAAATTCATATAATCAAACGATCAAAAAAAATATCGAACCTGAGTTTTGATGGGACCATTGAGATCATCATCAAACAAGAAAAAGAAGAAGTCCTCCAAACTCAACCCCTTCTGCCTTGATACCAACTTGCTAATATGCCTCCTCAAGTGCAACACATTCTGTATGATCCCCTCGGCGACCGCCCCATCGCCGTTGCCATCTTCCTCTCCCTGAAACTCAACCAAGAAACGCCGCAGTTGGGCTGCATTCATGTAAGAACTTCCTTCTCCATAGATCGCGAACGCCTCCCTAACGTCGAATGGCGGTTGGATCTCATTGATCTTGAACTTCCTCGTGAAACACATGAACATCTTGTAATTGTGGCTTGCCATTGTATACTGATCAATGTGATGATGATGATGATGATGATGATCGTGTGATGATGTTGTTCTGTTGATGATCAAATGGATCTGTGGGTTGTGATGAGATTGAAAATGTGGAGTTGAGTGGCGTTGATGGAGGAGATATTGATGAATGAATGGGATTGTCGGATCCGTGGATTGACCTGACCGGTTCTTTGATCTGCTGTTTGACTATTTTGTGGGTTCGTTTTTGTTTTGTATTAGGCAGTGTCCCATGATCTCCATCTAGATATGTTCCACAGAACATAATTGTGTTTTGACTATGCAAGACAAACTAATACCTGACCCCAATAAAAAAAAACGAAATATATATAATTTTATCATTAAAAATATACCTGACTATGTCGGCCTTGATATTCTTCTGCTCCGTGATTTTCACGACTCTTTCATTGACCATTATAGTTTTTGGAAAAGTTGATTGTGAGACCATTCATATACTCCATAAGAAATGATAGCGATATTTTTTTTTACAGTCGTTCATAAATTCGATTCATCATTTCTTGATTTTTTATGGGTTCATATTTTTAGGTGATAACTTAATTGAAGAATGAAATTTAACCAGGGTTGTCCTAACGTCTCTTACTTTATATGTGACACTTCGTTGAAAGTGAATAATAAGAAGATTTGCAATGGGTTTTCTTATCAATTAATTCCTTATCCCAAAATACAGGGATTTTGACAAAAAAAAAAAAAAATAATCCATGCAGTATTCTCTATCTCTCATTTCATCCCCACTTCTATGGGAAAAAAAAATCCCTTTGTCAACTTTACAAATTCATTACTTCGAATCATAATTCTAGAGTTTCGGGACATGAATTGGCACCAAAGATAAAGCTTCACGTCGCGTGTGTTATGTGCACAAATTAATTACCCCATACAAATTCACATTATAGTAGTGAGAAGTGTCGATTCCATGAGAAAAGCTATTTATATTGTTTAGGAAAATCAACCAAGTCTAAACTATAGTTGTGAATATTCAAGCAATTAAACTCAAATAAAATAGCATTTGAGGTATATAGAATAATGAAAAATTATCCGGAGATACCACCTAATCAAATTAATTATCATGAAATACCGTCTTCTTTTTTTCCCTAAAGTAGCTCTTACCATTTTAAAAAAAATTAAAAATGGTATCATTTTATATGATCTTTGAAGATTTGATTTTTATTTCTTTTCTTTTTATTTTGAATTCTAATCTCATGTTTTATGTAGTTTACTCGTAGAATGATAAGATCTCATGCTTTCTAAAATCTCACGCTTTTGTCATCTTAGAACACATGCTATTTATACCCCACACAACCAACATACCATGCAACCCAACACAAGAAAATAAGCGTGAGATCCACTATTGTCTCGTCCTCAATATCAGTCTTAAGGTAAGCATTGAATTCCACTCTCCTGTGATTCACAAGTTTTTAATTAGTTAAGCATTAAATATCGATGGGTTGTTCCAGCGGATGTAACATAAAAGCATGCACCTACAAGTCCTTATAAAATGCGTAAGACTCGTAGGTACTTGCAGCAGGTAACAAAAGTTAATCTATCAGAGCGATGATATCCTGACAGGTCCTTCTAAAGTCTAGAGTGGCCATATGCTGGTGAAAATACAGATCACTCTGTTAGTTTGGCCTCGGCAAAGCGACGCTCTCGTTCCCATCTTGACAAGATAAATTCAAAATCATATTACCTCTTTTCCATTCATATCATTGCTTCTTTATTCATTTCAATTTTTTAGTTTTAATCACCGTACTGTTATCACCATATCATTGCTTGGACAAAATTGGTTCTTGGTCGATTCAAGAACTATGGTTATGACGTGCTAATAACGATTGTCGGTTAAGGTCGTGTAGTACATGGTTTCATGATTGCAGTATTTGGTTTCAGTACATGAACGAGATCGACGATGGTTTCAGATTAGGACGTAGATTTGGATTTGAAATTAATTTTGTTTAAGAAAACCAATATCATGTGTAATCAATGATATTTTGTTAGGAAAATAGATATGATGTATTATTAGGATTCCACTGAGGCTCCTAGACCTCGCTGCCTTTGTTCTCTGACTGTGGCTATGACAGTTTCCCTGACTGCTGCTCTCATTATAGGTAGATTCTTACTGTCAACATAGAAATTATTTAAATACATATTGATGGGGGTGTTTATTAAAAGAAAACAAGATGGGATACGTCTGTTTTATTTATTTTTCATAGGGATACATATGTAGAATTCTTCCTGAAATAATTAACTAAGACTAGAAATAACTCAACTACTAATAAAAATAATTAAACTAGGGATACAATATCAATGAAATTAAATAATACAGTAGAAACATGTAACTTCTTTTATGGATATCATAATCAATCATTGATAGTATTAATAACTCAATGAATTGGTGTGGAAGCACCAACTGAAAACAATAGAGTATACCTTACTTTTCCTAATTTATTCACACGTGTGAAAACAATATATGTGAAACTCATTAAAAAAAATATAAACAAACCAATATATATATATTCACATGCATAAGGTTTTTGCGTTTTTAACTTTTAATAAATAATCAAATATTTTTATTTTATTTAAACTAAAAAAATCTTCATCTAATTAATTTCTGATCTTCGATTATGCGTTGAATAATAGAGAATAATTCTTTAACAGTATAAAATTTAACTTTAACTATGGATAAGCTCTGATATTGCTTCTAAAAAGTTGAGAAATAAGGTTTTCTTTTATATATAATTACCCAAAACTAATAGATACTATGTGGTTTATGATGGCAAACGACATAACAAGTATTCGTGGCTTTTTAGAAATTTTAAAGAATAATCAAATAATTCTTTTTTTCTTTAAACTAACATAATCTTTATCCAATTAATTTTTACTCTTGATTACGAGTTGAACAAACAAGACTTAATCTTAACAATATCAAATTTAACTTTCAGAAAATTTTCCTAGCATATATGTTTTATAAAATATTTCCTATTTTATATTCAATATTTCCTAAAACAAACACGCGTTCTTTTTGGTAACTGACGCAACTCAAAGCGCGAAAATAAGATTACATTTCTCAACTTTAATATAGAACGTCTTGAGATCACAAGGAAAATGAAGAACGAATGTTCTTTGAAAGTTAAACCAAATCTAATTAATGAAAACTCTAACCATAACAAAATATTTATAGGGTTCCTAAAAGATTTTAAAACAACTGAATCAAATAAATAAAGATAAAACAAGAAAAGATATAATTATCCTAATTCTTAAAAATAATTTGATGAAAGATCTAATAACTGATAAACTAAAGATATGAAATATCTTTATCCGTCTCTGTCATTCTCCTCCAATGCGGAAAAAACTCGACCTTGAGTTGTCAATAAGCTCTGACAATGACGGAGAACCCGAAGGATGAAAAGGGTAAATGTATGAAACATTGAAGGTCTTGAACATTCCCATATTTCTTAACAGATCAATAACATATGCATTATGATTGATCTTCTTCAACACTTTGTATGGCCCATACTTTAGTTGCTGTAACTTATTGTAAGTTCCAACTGGAAATCATTCTTTGCGTAAGAAACCATGACTTCGTCTCCAACTTCAAACACTTGAACTCGTCGATGCTTGTCTGCACATTGTTTGTAGTGAGTATTTTCTTCTTCTAATCTTTATTTCACATCATCATGCATTGCTTGAATCTGCATAAAAAAAAATCATCGACAGTTGTGCTCATCCCATGGCCTGTTGGCAACTTAATTAAGTCAAGAGCATGTCTTGGACTCTTGGCATAAACAATAGAGAAAGGAGACCTCCTGCTTGCACTGTGTACAACACTGTTATAAGCAAATTCAGCTTGAGCTAAGGCAAAATCCCATTGTTTTGGTTTCTCACCACAAATACAATGAATGAGATTTTCCAACGTCCTGTTGATGAATTCAGTTTGGCCATATTTTTGTGGATGAACGGTACTGCTAAAATTCAATGATAAATCAAAGAGCCTCCATAATGTCAACTAGAAATCACTCAAAAATCTGGTATCTCAGTTTGAAGTTATATATTTGGGAACACCATGCAATCTAACAATCTTTTTTAAGGGGATTATCTCCACCCCACATTATAAACCGCTCAACCAACTCCTCTAAGAAGAGGAGAGGTCAAAGCATCAAAACCTGTTGAAAACGAAGCTACTTTGTGGTGGTGAGCCCTCATCAACGAAAGCTCGTTTAAATGGTCTAGGTTGGATACTGGTATGAACCACCAGATGCACAGAGGATTTCGGTTAAACAACTAAGATATACATGGGTAAAAAAAAAGACCTGCAAATGCAATGCATGGATAGAAAAATGAGAGATTAAAAGGTACTGAAGTGTGCAACTCAAGTGAGATGAATTGAGAAAGAATCTGAACCACCAGTGCATGGATAGCACAATGAGAGATTAAAAGGTACAAAAGTGTGCAACTCAAGTGAGATGAATTGAGAAAGAATAGGAAGAGGGTTCGTTAGTCTGCACTGAAAAAGCCTGTATTTTGACATAAAATCGGACTCGTACAAATGCATATTCATGACATCAACCAATTGATAGTCCTTAGTCCTGCACTTCACACATGGACAGTTCTTGTATCCAGCATAGTTGAATGATTGGTAAACACTTATGTATGCATAATTTTATTGGTTAATTGCTTTTTTTTTATCCTTTTTAGTGTCATTTCTATTCATTCATGCATCTTTTATTTTGTGTTGCCAATGCTGTTGTTTGTTTATGTTTACTTTGCAAGTGAGTTGTTTTGGAGCTTAATTTACCGGAATCAATTAAAGAGGAGCAAGGATTGGATTTTCATGTGAATTGAGATGATTTTGCACATGTTTATGATATATTTAACGGTTCTATGGTTTTAATATCATGTATGGTCGAAGTGGAGTTGAAATCTCGAAGGTTGGAAAGTGCATTTTCACGGTTTGTCTGCCCGTGAATAATTTCACAACCATGAAATGTGTTTAAATCCCCTATATACCCACTTTTCAAAGTCGTGTTGATAGTGGAGAACATCATTTTTCATTAGTTTTTCTCTCATTTTTAGGGTTCGGTTAGCTCTCATTTATAATTCTCAAAGATTCGATTTACGTCGTTGTAATTTCAGAGTTGTTCATCTTGTTTTTTGGTTTACATCATGGTTAATTGGATTGTAATTTAAGACAACGGATTGGAGTATTTGGATTCATTGTTGGACTATGTCTATGATGGGTTTGATCGTTCTTTTCATTTGTCTTGATTGTACACTTTTAATTATGATCGAGTTGATTGTGTTTGTGATGATCATGTGAGAGATTTCATGGTCGTGGAATGATGAGGCAAAACTGATTTTATTCATGCCAATTATGAAAATCTGGATTGTGAATATTCCTTGTGTTAATTTTATATGATTCATGATTTTATCCTAGAGTAGCTAACTAGGGTTAGCTATGTTTTATGAATGCAATTGTTGAACTGCTTTTATCATGATTAAAAGCAACCTAGACTAGATAGATTATTGATCTCAGTTGATATTTATTCAAGATAGGAGAGACGTCACCTTAGGGTTATATCCTAATTAACTCATTCGTTAAGATATATATACCTTAAGAAGATTTCTGAGCTTAATTCAAGGATTAGATTATTAGGACAAATGCATGAATTACCTAGGGTATTTATTCTTGGCAATGTCTTCATGCTCACACTAGACTACATTAGATTATAAAAGGAAATTACATGTCTATAGTTTCCTAGAACTCTATCCACATAGAATTATTCCCAATGTTATGTAATGTTTCTTATGAATGATCATATGTGATCATTTCTAAGATTTAACTAGTAATTCTTGAATTTATCGTCATTTTATGTTCATTATTATTAGTCTTAGTAACTATACCTTTTGAATTCCACCCATTTTGATTATAAGATTTGATTTGATCTTTGAACTGATATTGTGAATTAACAAGTCCCGGTGGAAACGATCCTTTCTTGTCACTACTATATTTTGAGGAGGATTAATTTGAAACACTTAACGACACGTCCTTCAATAGTTGATATTGAAGTACACGATTCACAAATTTGTCAACATTTCTATTTTGAAAACACTACAAACGTTACAGTTTTCTTGGTCTGAATTTTGCAAAGGTTGAAAAAGTGACTGTTTCGCGAAAAGAAATACAACGATTACTATTTTGAGTTTTTTCAAATGGTTATAAACTTGGTCTATAAAAACTCGAAGCATTTCGTGATCTAAAAACTCTTTGCAATACTTCTCTATCCCTTTCCAAATCACTTGCTCTTTTCAACCTTTGGTGTCCACTTCTATTTTGTACCTGCTCAATTATGTTTATTATTAATAGACTAATAAACAGAGAAATCTGTAAAATCAAAAATTTTGATTTTCATAATAAGAATTTTACCTTTGAGTGGTATCTCATTTGAACAATTATCACAAACTAAGTTGTTTGCTATTTGTATCATTTTATGACGTCACTTCATGCATGCATTGCAGTACCATGGATAAACTTTATAGAGTTTAACAACGGTTGCATCCCACAAGCAAAAAAAAAAAAAGACTTTCACTTATAAGAAGATTATTTTTTTTTACATCTTATCAATAGTTGTAGATGATTATGAAGCTCATTGTTTCAATTTTATCAGCAAAAATATTTTTTACCTTATTTGGTCAAGTATACTCTAAAATTTCTACAATAGTTCTTCGCTTTTTTGTTTTGAGTTGTTCCACTATTTCATCATTTTGAAGTTCTTCCTTTTGTAACCGCACCCGATTCCTTTCATTAATTTCATTCGTTGATTGTACTTCTCTGGTTTTCGTGATATTAGGATTGACGAAGAACATTGTTGTTTGTAAGGTGTTCAGATAGTTCCGTCCTGCATGAATTGGATTAGTATCACGATAATGTACAAGAAAGATTTATAATGATCGATTAGTTACGTGTTATTATTTTTGAAGTTTTTGCAACTCAAGTTGCTTGTCGTGATGGTTCTCCAATAGTTGAATAACCTTATCTGTCTTCGCTTCCCATATTGTGACCATTGGTTCTTCATTTCTGCATCAAAATAAAATCAATTTGCCTTTTTTTTAAAAAGAAATAGCTAAAATGAAAGCCTAAAAAAATATGGGAAATGGTGTAACTTTGATTTATGATTGGTGCTTTTATTTTTCTGAGTTCCACAGCCACTATTGTAATTGATCTAATCTTCGTGGCAGATCTAATGACATTTGGGTTCATATTGGTTGATTGAAATATATAAATATATTTATAACAGAAATACGTGGCTGATTTTATACTGTAAGTTTTAATTTTTATATTGTAAGTTGAAAAGTTTATAATATAAGTTAATAAATATATACTATCAGATTTTAATATATTTTATAAATAAAATCTGACAACATACATTTAGCAACTTTCACTACAAATTTTTCAATTTATAGTATAAAAAGTAAAATTTACAGTGTAAATCAGTTAGTACGCTGTCATAAAATCAGCCCATATATTCAATGAATGTTAACATGAAAATATATAATTATACACATTACTTATCAAAATTTCATTTGTCAATGCCAATATTTGTTCCAATCTCATTGTAATCTAGAAGATTAAATTTGAACTTCGAAAATGTAGACACAACCGAAATGTTTTGGATTCTTGTTTTGTATGTAAATCCAAACTCCATGGATTTTTGGATTGACATGTAGTTTTTGAATGTTTTTTTATTTTCACATTTCTTAGTATATACATATCGCATATTGTGAAAACTATGTAGTGTTTCTTATGCATATTGAAGCATATGACGGTAAAAATATGATCATTCTAACACATCATAAAATAAAGATTAGTTGATTGAAATAAATACACTATAATGCAAGTATTAAAATGTTAATTATTGTTGATTGAAAAAAAAAAACGAATTCATAATGGATAGAATCAGAGCATTTATGACTTGCAGTTATAATAATGATTATTTAGATAATACTTTCATCTTTAAGTTTTTTCCCTACTTGTCACTATATGGGTACGAAACGTACAAACTTTATGGAATATAATTTTGATGCTTTCATATGAAACAAAAAGTTTAAAGATTGTATAATTAAAATACACAAATTACTAATATAAATGTTCATCTATTTCGTAAATAAAAAATCATAAGATATGAAATAAAAAATCATAAAATTAAAATGGATGATTATGATTAGATGTGTGAAATATTAGATTAAAATATGAATTTGAATTTGTAGCTTAAATTTTATATTTGAGAAAATTCTTGATAAATACCCTTATGCAATTTTAATTACATAAAAATACCCCATTATAATTTTATTTTAAAAAAATATCGCAGGATCAATTATATTCAATTACAAGATCACTTTTCTCAAATATAAAATTTAAGCTACAAATTCAAATTCATAAATAACCTAATATTACATCATCTCCATTATCCTAACAAAACTATCATCAATTACTCAAGATATTGACTTTTCTAAAAAAATTCATTTTCAAATCCAAAACATACGCCTCAGTCAGTAACCATCGTCATGCCTTTTTCGCGTACTGCAACTATAAACATAAAAACCAATCGACGTAAACCCCATCGAACTCGCTCACGTACTGCAACTACATACTGCAACCATAAGTATAAAAACCGATCGACATAGACCCTGTCGTACTCGCTCACGTACTGCAACCATGTACTGTAATTATCAGTTCGTCCTCGTCAACGCAAAATTTGTGGAACATCGCCGTCATCAATAGGAAAACAATATGGCGTAGAACTCAATGACCTACCAAAATCAATACATCAACATAGTACGTCGTCATAGGACGCTACTATAGTACATTCTTGTACTTCCCGTATCCAAACTACAACATCCACCTCGAAGGTCGCCACACCCTCACCATAGTACGTCACCATAGTACATCATGTGAAACAACTTTAACATCACCATAGAAGCAACTTTAACTAAATCATGAAGACAAAGGATGAGCATAGTATATCCGAACTTTAACTAAATCATGAAGACAAAAGATCAGCAACTTTAACTAAATCATGAAGCAACTTTAATGTCACTGTAGTGTAGCTGAACTTTCAATACACCCTCAATGTCTTCAGCAATATAAATGGGAGATTGGCAGATGAAGATTTGCTTTCCTGACGAAATTGATGGTAAACATGACACTTGACACCCATCATAAAAACGCATGTTTCTATTAAAGAACCCTATAGTTTCACATCTACCTATAAAATGCTTCAGAACTAATAGCATAGAGAATTAGTTAGCTGGTGTGGAAATTAAGTGTGAATGAAGAAGATGGTTTATCTGCACAATAAAGCAGCAAGCATAGGCAAACACGCTCCCGGCCAATACGCAGATGCAGTAAGGACTTTTTATGAAGATAATGCAAGAGATGCATAGATTTTCCCTTATATAAGCTGATCGTATTGATCATGAAGACAAAAGAGAAAACCAAAAAAAAAAAAGATTTGGTATCAGATATATAAAAGCAAGTACTACGTCCACAGGAATCTGGCCGGAGCAACTACTATGTCCAGCCGAAGCAAGTATTACATCCGTCAGAATCAGACCGGAGCAATTAGTACGTCCGTCGAATCTAATACTTTCGTCGGAATCAGGCCAAAACTAGTACTCAAATCGATCCTCAAGACAAATAACATCAGGTTATGCAGTTATAAGTCAGAAAATTAATCTCATTTCTGAATCACCAGTTCATTAAAAGTAACACAATGAACCCGACAGAAACTGCAACCATACCAGTAATCGAACCGGGCCAAATCCATTCATGAACATGCACTCATCAGAACTTTATTAATTCCTTGGAGATATATTCATATGTATGATCACCTTAGGAGTTCACAAAGGGATATATCTCATATCTCATATTGCAACTCTCGCCAACAACACTTCCTGTAAGAAAATCATCAGCAGAGCAAACGATTCCAGCTTGGTTTCCACTGCAATTGCTCGGCAATTGACTCATTGCTTCGTTGAGGCAGGTCTTACAATTTGGATTCGAAAAGTCCCTAATACACTGAGACAACCCATAAATACCCTTGGTTGTATCGTAGTTAATCAACCCAGTAGCACACAATGTTGGGTTAATGGATCCCTGCTGAGAGAATGAGCTTAATAGCTCATTAGTCTTAGCATTGAACAATGCGGGATCACTCACATTATTGAAACTGAACGAGAAGAATTCGTTCTCAGTGCCGATCTTGTGGAAGAAGTCGCTGTCTGAGTATTTCAATTGGCAAAAATCGTACCATATGGTCCCTTCTTTGATTGATGGCAGAGTTGTGCGATTGCATCCTTTGCCTCAGCAATGCAGCTTTGGCATGTCGTGAAGTTGACATCGTCCATACACACTCTCGAACTCCTCCATCCTGGGACCCAACAACCAGCTTTATCCCCCAAAGCTCGGAACCTTAGAAAACCGTGCAATCTCACCATGACCGCACTCATCGCCGCCGCCACAACCGCCTAAACCCAAACCCTAGCAAAACACCAGTGCCACCACAGTCAAAACCCCCAATCCCACCATCACCATCCTCTCGTCGATTTTCAAATCGAAGACCCTTAGGGGGACATCTCTCGAGAAGTAGAGGAAGAACCATGCGAGGAGGGCGACGAGGAGCACGATGAGGGAGATTGGGTGGTAGACGAGGCTGATGAGGAGGATGAAGAGGGAGACGACGAGGTAGTTGGTTCGGAAGAGGGCGAGGTTGCCGGAGAGGCAAGTGGTTGTGTCGCAGAGGGATACGGGGACGGAGAGGGAGGAGATGGAGAACACGGGGTGGGAAGCGGGTGGGGGATGGTACGGCAACCTAAAATGATATTTATTGAGAATTATCATTTTGTTAATCCTATGAAATAATAATATTATACTTTAAATTATCTATTTTAATTTTGGATCTAAGACAGTTTTTTTTTACATTATTGATATAAAAAAAAATTCTTAAAATAAATGTTGAGTAATGAACAATATATCGTTGTGAAATAAATAAAACTAAAAAATATTATTATTTCTTTCGTCCCATGAAAATTATAACATTTATTTTATTTATATTTTTCATAAAAATTGTAATATTTTTTAATTTGATAAGTAATAATATAAAATTTATTATAATATATCCACTAACTTTTTTCATAATTGAGATAATAAATCATATTTTTAATATTATTTAATATAAATTTAATATATATATAAACTTTTGATCCATATCGTAACTAAGGAATGTCAGATCCGGCTAACTAGAAGAAAAGTTTGCTTCTACTAAATCTCAGTACTTTCTACCACAGTTGGAGAATAAAAGAACCAAAGTCAAATAGAAAAAATGGGGACGGTGTTGTTTGAAGAGGGAAGACCCGTACACGAATCGAGTTGGATCTAGTTTTTACAAATTCCAATAGAAATTTTATTATGTATTTCGAGTCGAATTTGAATTCGAGTAGAAAAACTTCGAGTTCGAACTTGAGTAATTTGTCAAGTGGTAATCAAAAAAGAATTTGAGCATGTTGTTGTCGGTCTTAATTATTATGAATCAAATTAAGATATGGATCTTTTTATAGAATACAAAATTATTAAATAAATAGTTTTTTCTAGTCAAATATTGACAATTAAGTTTATAATATAAATTTATGAGGTTAAACAGAATTCATAATATCATTACTCTTGACTATTACTATAAAATTTGTAAGAAATTGAAATTTTTCTTTTATCATATATTATCTCCGTCCCATAATTCTTATAACGTTTATATATTTTACATTATATGTATAAATACAAGTCTCGTTTTTATGTTAAATCACATCTGATTGTCAGTGAAACATGTATTAGGTTGAAGTACATAGCTTATACAACCATTGATGTTTTACGATAAATTTACAAACAACGACATTTGATCGCTATTACAAACGTGTCAAATTTTACATCGACACGTGTGTCAGGTCAAAGTGTTACAACAATTTTGGAACGGAAGGACTAACATTTTTATAATATCTTTATTTCTCAAATTGCATATATTTATAGTTATGAATGATTTAACATAAACTTTTGTAAGAAAATAGTCGAACACATCGAGTCAAGTTCGAGTCGAAGTTCAAGAGTTCATAATGTAACAAGTTGAGCTCGAGTTGAACATTATTTGACGAATCCAAAAATCAAATATCATTCGAGTAATTTTATATTCACGTACAGCCCTAAAGATCGTGAATGGTTGGAATTTGGAAGTGAGTGGTTAATTTTCCACTTGTTGCTTGCAACTACTGATTCGGAGCTGGATGGATTGCTATAGGCCTCAATCACTTCTTTCTTTGGCCACTTTTCTATTGTTGTAAGCTTTTGCTCATAGTCATTTTTCTTCCTTTTCATCTTTTGAGAAATTTTACGAGAATGGCATTTGATTAAGGTCCAATAAATTATAATATTAAATGTGTGAGTATTATAGGTGGCTATGTGAGGGGAAAAAGGAAAATGAGTCATCCTTGCTTTTGTGTTCTATTTGTGAATTTTGACGGGATGATAAAATGGATTAATGATTTATCCCGTTTTCTTTTCAAAGTTATCTTCCTAGGTGGTGGAATTGGATATGTATTCTGGGGCTCATATAGTTATACTCCTATATACACTCTACTTACAAAGAAAACGAACATATACCCATATAATCTCTCCTATAAAAACAAAATGATATACGCAATTTTTATTTATATTTGTATAGAGAGATTTTTTTTTCTAATACAATCAGATATCAAACTCATGACCTTTAAGATTGAAGGAAGAGTTGTTTAGCAAAAAGTTAACCATTCTTAACTTACACTCTGACTTATACAACTTCGTTAATATTCACAGTTCGTGAAAAACATATACTCTCTTTATCCCATGATTTTTAAAAATACACATATTTTGAAATTTAATTTATCACGATCAAATATTATTTTTTTTACAAAATTATTGTGGAAACAATAATGATAAAATTAAATTATAAACTTTAATGTTGTATCAAAAAATAATTTTTTAACATCATTAACAATAAGAATTAAACATCTTGAAATACGTATCATTATAAAAATAATAAAAGGAATATCATTACCTCCCCTTCCAAGATACAAAACAGTTCTTAATATGCAATCAAGGCACATGAACTCATTACTCAACTCATCAAAAAGGCAGCTAAATAGCAGGGTCAATGTTCATATCTCCGCTTGCGAAGACACACTGCATCAGCCACTGCTTCTGCGAGAGAAAAAGAGAGGAAAAATACAAATCCGCCACAGCTGTGTCATCATCGGCTACCGGTCAACCAAAAGAGAGGTAACAATCTTCCCCGTTTCTAGATCTGTTGATTTCTCAATGTTCAATTGCTGCGATTCTGTGAGTTGGATTCGGAGTGTTGTGGATCATACGAAGTGAGAGCTGTTCCATCCGGGATGGAGGAATCCATGGAAACCTCATCTCAATCTGCTGAAGAGGTTGATCAATTGAACAGAAGCGTGAAAAAACACAAAAGACACTTCAATGAGAAACCAATTTCGGAGCACATATCCTAAGGAGCAAGTCGCACATTCTACCGATTTATCAAGGAGACAGTGAGGATGAAGGTGATGCTGAAGACTAGGCTGATGCGTTTGTATCGGGTCAGGCACAAAGGAATGCGGAAGAGGTTATGGCAGAGCATAAGTCTCATATCCCCAAGATAGAGATCTCCTTAGAAAAACGATGTCAACTCTGGAAGCCATGGAAGAAGGCCTTAATTTTGAAACTCCTTGGATGAAACGTTAGCACTAGAGTTTGGCAAATAGAATCAATGAGCTATGGAGTCTGACGAATCGATGCCAACTAATTGAGCTTGAAGGGGGTTATTTCGTAGCCTGATTTTATGAGAAGGAGGCTTACAGGCATGCCCTCGAAGATAGTCCATGGATTATTCTTGGCCATTATCTCTCAGTCACCAAATAGAAACCCAACTTTCACCCTCTACGGGAAACGATCTCTTCTACTTTGGTATGGATTCGTTTCCTAATGGTACCTCTTGAATTATTCGAAGAAGAAACTATTATGGATCTGGGCAATCTGGTGGGGAAGGCAGCATAGGTAGATCTCACTACACTCAAGGCAACCAGAGGTCGTTTTCCAAGAGTGTGTGCCGAAATTGATTTGAATCAACCTCTTATACCTATGTTGGATGTGGATGGGATGCAATTCAACTTTGAATACGAAGGTTTACATGAAATATGTTTTGAATGTGGCAAATTTGGCCACCGGAGCGGGAAATGTCTCGTCAAGGTGACGACTGAAATTCCGACTATGGACAAGGAGCCAAATGGGGAAGCAAATGTGAGCACGGACAGACCATACGGTCCATGGATGATGCCCAAACCACCTAGATGTATTTACAATAGCTATTCTGCTAGAAGATATTTCAATCAGTCACATTAACCATCGACGGGGACTAGTAGGACTTAGAAAAGGGGTGAGTCTTTTGGCGGGAATTCAAACCATAGGTCGACAACGGGCAGGAAAAAAAGTCCAGTGGGAGCTAACCCTAACCCACAGGGCCAGGCCCACAGAGGGGGTTGGCAAAGGAAGAATGGTCAAGCTTTTCGGCCATAGCAGAAATGGATCAAACTCAAAGCCCACACCAGGATTTCTTCGATCTTCAGAGTAACCTTACTAATATTCCTACTTCGGGCCCTAAAGTTATATTCCGTGTTGGATCAAAAGCACAACCTTTTACATACAAGCCCAAATAAAAAAAACACAAAATTTCGGTGGACCAAATCCTTTACAAATGATTTCAGCTTGATAAGAGATGATCCCGACAACACTCCCTCTTCAAGAGTTTTCATTTTACAAAACCAAAAAACCCGCCAACCACATAATCAAACTCAGGGCAACCCTGGGCCGCAACAGTCTTTATCGATTATCTCGATCGTGATATATCCCCCCATGGAAAAATAGAACTATAAACACATCCCCCCTGATGGTGATATATCGATTATCTTGGTAGTGCTCGATGAAGTGGGATCCCGGAATCGGACCACTGACCGTCTACCACCTCAGAGTTCAGTGTGCCAGAAAACTTCGACGCAATTCTTTATACAGATGGATGAGGGTGGTGCTATCCATGGGGGGAGGTCAAATCCCGGTCCCCAATGAAGATCATCAGTTGGAATTGTAGGGGAGCGGCTTCCCCTGAGTTTAACAATCCGTGATCGATTTGATTGAACTTGAAAAGTCGTGTTTCTTACCTTTGTTGGAGCCTAGATACAGTAGTCAAAGGGTGATTCCTGTTTTGAAAAAGTCAAACTTCACAAACTATGTCGTAGTGGAGACTAGAGGTTTCGCCGACGTAATATGATGTCTATGGAACAAGGAGATCCTAAACTTGGATGTTTTATGCTATAATAGTCAATCTATCACTCTAGCAAACCGATTGAAGACGGGAGTTGAATGGACAAATACAGTTATCTACGCAGCTCATAGGCCAACTGAGCGAGAGCCACTTTGGGAACACTTGGACCTGATTGGTTCTCATATCAAATGCCAATGTGCAGTTTTTAGCGATTGTAACCAAATTCTTACCGCAGCGGTTAAAAAGGAGGGCAAAAATCACACATGGAAGACGGGTGCCTCAAAACTTAGCAGAACAATTAATGACTGCAGCCTCATGAACATGGGATTTTTTTGTCCGAAGTTCACCTGGACGAATGGCCAAGAGGGGGATGACAACACTATGGAGCGTCTGAATAAGGGGTGGTGCAACTTTGAGTGGAAAATCTTATTTCCGAACACAATTTTGACTCCCCTCCCTCGTACTATATCCAACAATCATCCAATTTCCATTGTTACTGATTATTCCTCGGTGATAAGGCGGGATAAAAAGCCTTTCAAATTTCAAGCGGCATGGCTGTAACATGAGGGCTTTATAGACTTCGTAACCAAATCATGGGGATCTTGCGGGGGCAATCTTTTGAATCATATTGAGGAGTTTACGGAGAAATATCACCAATGGAGTATTCAATCTTTCGGTAATTTACGACGATGAAAAATTCGATGCCTTTCCAGGTTAGAGGGTATTTAGCGAACTCTCTCCAATCGATTTTCTTACTATTTGGTGGGCCTCTAGAGAACGCTCATCAATGAGTATAGAGCAATACTGAAGCAGAAAGAGATTATGTGGCTACAGAAGTAAAGAGTGAAATGGTTATCTCAAAGGGAAAATAACACTAAATATTTTCATATCATGGTAATATCAAAGAGCAAACAATAAAAAATCAGTCATCTACTGGATGATAGGGGGGCTTTGGTGGAAGATAGTGCTCAACTGAAAATTATGGCAATTAGTTTCTACAAAAACCTATATTCCAGGGATGAACATTCCGTCTCTTTGCATGTGTCGACGGACTTTCCACAGCTCTCACCAGAGAAAATCTCGAGTTTGAATCAAGAACCCACGGGATCAGAAATATCTACTGCTATGTTCCAAATAGGTCCGCATAAAGCCCCAGGATCGATTGGCCTCTCTCCAACCTTCTTTCAAGCAAATTGGCATATAGTGGGACCTTCCGTTTCTGAATTCGTCATAGGTGCTTTTCGGGATAGGAGTTTCTCGGTTCAAATAAACAAAATTCCGATCGCTCTTATTCCAAAAAACTGAAGCCCCAAAGAGGATTAATCAATTTCGCCTTATCTCTTTGTGCAATGTGGTTACCAAAGCTATCACTAAAATTGTTACAAATAGACTGAAATCGCTTATGGAGAGCTTATGTCTACCAAACCAGTGCAGCTTCATCCCGGGCAAACAATTATCATTACTCAGGAGGTAATATTTGCAATGAAATGCAAAAAGGGCAAGATGAGTTATATAGTTGCGAAACTTGACTTGTAAAAAGCGTACGACAGAATCGAATAGGATTTCCTTAGACTAATTCTGTCGAAGGTAGGATTTCAAGAAGGGATGGTGGAGCTCATCATGTTCCATGTATCTTCGACTTCCTTGGCCATCCTATGGAATGGGGAAGAAACAGAGGAGTTTTTACCACAACGGATACGTCAAGGTGATCCACTTTCCCCATATCTTTTCGTTATGTGCTTGGAAGTGTTGGGACAACAGATACATAAAGCTGTTATTTGTAAAGAGTGGCATCCGTTGTATGTATCTCGTGGGGGGCGGCTATCTCTCATTTACTCTTTGCAGTTGATCTCCTACTATTTGACGAAGCTTCCATCACGCAAGCCTCCATAATGTCGAGTATACTATGTAGATTTTATCAAGAGTCTGGCGAAAGAATAAACATGGAAAAATCGAACTTGTTCATCTCCAAGAATGTTGGGGACGTTTTGGCTAATGATATTAGCACGCAAATGGACATTCCTCTTACCACAGACTTAGGGGTTTATTTGGGGGGGATGTCTCTCATTCATGGTAGAAAAGAGATGTCCCTATATCAGTCTCTGATGGACAAGGTAAATAAAAAATTATGCTGGTGGAAAGCGAAAGTGTTATCCAAGGCAGCAAGAAAGATCTTGATCCAATCAGTATCATCAAGTATACCATTTTACGCAATGCAAACGGTTTGCTTGCCTAAAGACATACTGGATTTAATGGAGCAAAAAAATCGTCAGTTTTTTGGGGGGACAATGATGCGACATCGAAATTTCATAGTCTGGCATGGGAGAAGATATGTGTTAGATCAATCAAAGGTGGGTCTTGGAATCTTGAATCTTCATAAGATGAATATGACGTTCCTAGCGAAACTCGGATGGCGAATGTTGAAGAATCCTACTAGCCTCTGGGCAAGAGTCTTATAGGGGAAGTATAGGAGCCCAATAGCAAATGACGATAAGTTCAAAAGGTCGCCCTCGACATGGAAGGGCATCAAAAAGAGCTCAAAACTTCTAATCGAGGGTTTGGACTATGGTGGGGGTAAAACCCCTGATATGGTAACTGTGAAAAACAGCAAGGAGGTGAATTGGAAAGCATCCAACTCGGAGATATTCTCGATAAAATCACCCTATCAGTTACAATTCGGCCATATCCTATCTCCCGAATCCTCAAACTCGAAGAGGGTGTGGGATATGAGGGGTCCCCAGCGAGAAAACTTGCTACTTTGGTTCGTGAGACACGACATTCTACTCACAAAGGAGTTCTTGTATAGATGGAGAATCAGTCCAAACCCAATTTGTGTGTTGTGTGAGGAGGTAGTGGAAGATACACTTCACGCTATTCGAGACTGTGAATGGGTGAAGGAGGAATGGAATAGGATTGTGAAACCACAAATTTGGTACGCTTTCTACCAAATCAATAGTCTCAAAGATTGGATCGATTTTAATTTTACATCAGATATAGGAATAAGGATTATTGATGATGAATGGAGATACACTTTTTACGAGATGATAGAAAAGACTTAGTTTTGGAGAAATGGGGTGATCCATAGGAACAAGTCTAAACTACTACCTTCAAATTTTCTTTCCGACATGACGATGAATAGAGTCATAAAAACAAGATTAGCATGATCAGTGAGTTATAATATTCGATCTTTTAGATGATTTCAATTTAGAAATGTTAATAACAGATTTTATATAGCTTGTAACTTTATGCAGTCAGATTAGACGTTATTTTCTATTTCATGCTCATCGACTTATAAGGTCATGGGTTATACCCTTATCATTTGTAAGATTTTTTTTTATTTTAATAAAATCTTGATCCCAATTTAAAAAAGAAAAAAAAGATACAAAAAACAGGTTCTGAATGATTGAGTTCCGATCTGCATATAGCAGCCGAGGAGAAAGATAATCTGTTTTACAAGCCTTCTTTCTCTTAAGACAAAAAAAAAGAAAAAAAGAAAAAAAAGACACTGCAAACAAAAAACAGGTTCTGAATGATTGAGTTCCGATCTGCATATAGCAGCCGAGGAGAAAGATCACCTGTTTTACAAGCCTTCTTTCTCTTAAGGCTGTTAAAATGTTAAAGATGCTACCCCATTCAAAAGTCGGGGGAAAAAAAAGTGATACCAATGATGTGAATGGATGGCAATAATCACACAGCAGTTGGCAAGCAAAAGCAGTAGCGAAAAAATGGAAATAATTTTTACAGGAAACCGATGGTACTGAAAATCAGAATTGGAGAAGATAGACATAGCCTATGGACAACTAATTGGTACATGGTGGTTCAGGGGCTAACGGGAACTGAATGTTTCAAAGGGGAAAAAAGCGACAAAAAACACAAGAGACAACATAGAAATTCTAAAAAGAAAATATAATGATGAAGAAGCTACAAAGCGTCGAGAAAACAAAGGGAAAAGACTGAGTGGTCTGGTCTAATGTTAATTGATTTGTTGTTTCAATCATTCCAAGTATATGGAAGCTCTGTTTGATCAACGCCTATCAAACTATGACATAGGATTCTAGCTTGAACAGATCCTGGACAAAAATAAATAGCCCTTGTTCATGGGTAACAATGCTAAATCAAATTTACTCCATGTATGGTATATAACTCTTATCTTTATTCAACCAAATAATTATCTGCCAGCTCCAAAGAATATGCGTGCATCTTGAGCGCAGGTGTCAGAAGGACAAAACCTTCCTCACCTGGATTATCTTCACGGCTAACTGCATTCCCAAAAATCGAGCTTCTAGAAAAATTCGCTCAAACCAAGCAATTAGCCCACCCAAGAGAGATCTCTTTTGTGACAGCTTTGCTTCAATCAACACCTCGGATGAAATCTTACCGATGATGATGAACAGCTCCAACGCAGATCCTTGTAACTGCCAAAGAATTATCAGTCATAGGCATCAAGAAACACTCCACGTTCTCTAACATCAAGAAGCGGGGATATTTCCACCACCAATTTATCATAATGAGAAAACAAAGGCATGTGGGCATCTGCTCAAGCCTCTTATTCCAAATTTGCAAGTGATTCAGTGAATACAAAAAATATCAATCATGCAATGAAGCACACCTCTATTTTCATGTGATACTAACTTCCTGTGGCATCAAGTTGAAAAGAAACGAGTTCAAAGTTCAAACCACATTGAGAGCTAAAATGTCTGACTTCTCTGTTTACGACTTCAACATAGACATGACCTGATTATCGATGTGCTTTTGCATTCATTTGGAGTTGGATGGACAAAGAGTTTCAGACTGAAACTGCAATTTAATCTAGGTATGCAATTCTTATAATCAATCTTTCATCAGAACATCCATATCCCATGTTCACCGGAGTCTGATCTAATGATTATCCATATCAACAGAACCACCTTTGAAATCAGGTCTAATTAGGGGTTTCCAAGTTCCAGCTTGGTTCCCATAGATCTTACCATCCCAGAAGGGAATCATCCACCACATTAGGGAATGTAAAAGGACCTTTGCGTATTCACATAGCCTCTAGGATGAGGAAGCTATTACAGCCAACATACTTGCCAATTACATGTATTTAATGCTTATATATTCAATTAATACAAACCCTGAAGATAATGGCAGACGGTATTGGCTAGCGAAAATTGAACAACTTCCATTTCAATGAGTAAATAAATCATGACCTTAATTTAGTGTAACACACCATGCTTAATCCGTAGAAATCATAGATATAAACGAGATCTAGCATGGAAAGTACGATAATTAGTTCAAGAAAGTAGGAAAGGAAAATCGACACATACCAAACTACAATAGCAGGGTCAAAGAAAAAGAATAAAACAGTGCCAAAGCCTAATTGGCAGCTCGTAAGCAGTCGTTTGTCTTCAGCATTAGCAAAATCACACGTGGTAATCTTCTCAAGAGTTCAGATATCTGGGGAAAGTACTGTGATGCGTACATCTGACGACAGCCATAAAACGATGTTAAGTTGATGACTGTATAAGAAATTTCCAACCAACAACAAGAATATCCTTCAACAATGGAGAATGTAAGTGTTACGAAATAAAATAAGAGAGCAGAATCCGATGATATTATTGATGAAAACATAATCTATATTCCTCTCTTATTTTAGTTCGTAGCATGATATCAAAGCCATTATTCCTGACTTTACCTAATTTGCTTCCGTTAACCAATGGGTGGTGGCATCTGCCACTCACCGGATTAAAATACAAATCTTTGATACTATTTTCTACAAACTATTATTGCTTTCTATAACTATTGTTGTTGTTCTTCTACTACTGTTGAGTTGTGACTTTCTGACGAGAGTGTTTTTTATCTAGTGTGGCTTCGAAGTGTTCGTTATCTACTGTTGTGACTTCGCAGTGTATCTTATATGCAGTTGTGGCTTTGACGAGTTTGTTATTTACTGTTGTGGTTTCGAAGTGTTTTGTGTTTACTGCTGTGACTTCTCACGGGGGGTGTGATGAGTGTTAAAACACTCATGTGTTTTCTAAGTTAATTTCTTTATTTTAGTTATATTTCGTGTCGTTACTTTATGTTTTATGTTTTGTTTAGTTTTTAGAACGTTGGTACTACTATTTGTTTGTTTTTGTCACAGATTTGATCGAGAGAAAATGTTTTGCACGAGTTATGAAAAACAATCAAAATTGTGAAGACCATTTATGATGTGTTTCGACAATTTGTGAAGATATGGAGACTAAAAGATGCATTTGTCGTTGATTTCTGAGCTAAACAACATTTTGGAGATGTATTATATGCAATAGAAGAAGTTTGGATAAGTTTCGAAGCGATACGGGATGATTAGATGGTGTCCTATGTCTGTCACGGACATGACATGTCTGTCATGGGTGTGACGAACGATTGGACAGAAACCTAAG